>CM060425.1:182084288-182107288 GCA_030545235.1 Helianthus tuberosus
TTCAAGAAGAAAAACAAAGACATTGAATTTGTGGCCTCCAAAGGTACTGATAAAGTGGAGACTTTTGAAAATAAGACAAATACTGATTTCGTTTCAAAAAGTCAACATTTTGAAACGTAATAGTAATAACAATTACACTCAACACACAAATGGGTGTGAAGCTAGTACCTCTGGGTCTACAACCTTCAACGTCAGGTCGTCGAACAGATCTCCTAAGTTTGTTGAAAGGAGAACTTGTTTCAAATGTGGGAAGTTTGGGCATATCATTAAAGGACTGCCAAAACTCGCCCAAACCAAATTTTGTAGAAAGAGCACCACCTGAAAAGGTTCACCCACAACGTCGTTCTGTTTCACCAAAACATGATAAAAGAACTGTTAAAGAACAAGAAACAAAACAACGACGTCAAAACGTCAAAAAGGTTGAAAAGGCGTTAAAACCGAAGGTTGTCCTAACAAAATCTGTTGAATCAAATGTTAAATATGAAAACCAAAAACAGATTTGGAAACCAAAATCGGTAAATGTTTCAGGGGGAGCTCAATCCTATTCCGAATCATCGGGAAATGGATGTCACAATCCTTGATGATGACGGACGACCCCAAGTCTGTGAAGGCTTGGGTCCCCCTCTCCAACTAATCTCTGAGTGAGTGTGCAGGATGTTCCAGGAGGAACTATCGATAGTCATCGGATTGTTGATAGTGGAGTGTCCATGCACAAGATAGGCGACTCAAAGCTCAAAGATATTGTTATTTCTAGGAGTGGTTGCCTTTGATGGAGAGAAGAAGAAAAGGGAGACAGAATTGTCTGTCGAAAGAACTTGAAAGCTTCGACAAATGAAAATCATTACAAAGTTTGATTGGTTCAAGCTTTAGTCGGGTCCCCAGGATAGATTCAAATCAAAATGTACGCACCTGCAGCACGTCTGAAGAGTCATCATTCACAAAATGAACGTGCAGTGTACATTTCTTCTCGGTGTTAATGAAGAAAATGTGTTTGTTGAACAAACCAACCTGGTGTGCGGATGCCTTGGCGTGGATTGAAAAGTCGCACACTACTTCTCAAGACAAAGACCTTCGCTGGTGCAATGTGGAAGACCAGCCGGACCCAAAGGTCAGATTCCGTGCAATGTGGACACCGGGTGGATATCCAGTTTGGGAGAGCGTTCAGATTCCTTGCAATGCACGAAGCAGTTGCAGGATACGGTTTTAAATTTCTAATCTCTCCTATACTTGTCGATATTTGACCAGACAATGTTGTCATGGTCCGCACCGCTTACCGACATGCCAACTCATTTTCCCAAAATTCGATAAATCATTTCAGATTAAAATTAATTTGGTAAACGGCATTGAGGTAAAACATGAGTTAACCGACATCGGAAATCGTTTTTGTATATACCTTTGTGTCTTTTAAATTTATCTTAGTTTGTTGATTTTAGGGGGAGTAAATCCAAAATTGAAAATTCAAAAACAGTGAAAAAGTTTCAAAACCCAAAAACAATAGAAAAACAAAAATGAGTTTCCTGGCGAGAAAAAGAGAAAATGATAGTAGATCAGTGGTCTGTTGAAACCTCTTCAAACTGAAATGCAAAATGAAAAATGTTAAGCAGCTCTATATAAGATGTATCGATAGGCTCACAATCATATTAAAGTGTGCAGGGTGATATAAACCTTAAATCGACTGAAGACCAGGTGGGAACCACACATTGGCATATGGTCTTAGTACCGAAATCTCCTTTGAAGAATTGCCGAGGTTCTGAGATATTCGGTCTTTATGCTGTCTTATCATCTGGGTATCATGGTTGTATCAAACCGTAAAAATAACGGAGACGAAGTCTAAGATCTTCCATGATACTATACATACGTGTACATACTGCATTCGACCTCAATAAGTGATCAACAATCACATGTCCAAACAAAATAAGTGATAAATTATCACAGATTCTTGCGGGAGTCAAGTTCGTCTCTCTGCTGTACGAAAGTACTGACCTGTTCACGGACTTGCTCCTGTGCCCTCATGCATATGAAAATCAAGTTCCTCATCAATAAGTGATTCTATCACATAGGGCTTGTTTCAATCAAAATAAGTGAGTTTCTCACATTTTTATACGGTCAAACAGATGATAATCGGTATACTCACCGGTAAGATGAACTCTCGTGCATACCTTGATACGGGAATGTGTCGTGTGTGGATGAACACCGGTCGGTAAGTATAAATCATACCTTAACGTATCCCCTCGCCATGATTACATCTGATAAGTTGAGCTTATGTGGACAACAATACCGATAATCGTTATAGGATGCTTATCTAAATGTTAACTATAAGAACAAAAAGAGCGTTTTGGCATGACCGTACACTGATATGATTCTCTTACCCTCGAAACTCGCAAAAAGAATGTCTGTAGATATTTATTTACTGCTTTCAGTTTCTGTATCTTTGTATATATTTATTTATTGCTTTCCGTCTTTACATTTGAAAAATGAAAAATCTCAAAAAGATTTTAGGTGTGTTTTAATATAAACTTTATAAAATCCAAAAAGATTTTGCTTCTAGTTTATTTTTGCTTGACTGATGTTGGAACTCGAGTCTATCCTACCCAAAATCCTGATTGTAAGCCGGAAACAATTGCACCTTCATAACAGTCGAAGTTAACGAGTTTTGAAAGTTAAAGGAATAAAATTGAACAATTTTTAAACCTTTCAAACTGTTGTCGGTTGGTGTTTGATTGAGATTTGATCTCATATGTGTCGTTTGTTTAAATGTTAACTATACTCCAAGCGGTTGTTCTCATTATGCGTTTAGCTTTCTTGCATGTGCAGATGCTAAAGGCGAGGAAAACATGTTAATGACAAGCTTTGGAATGAAGACACGAAGTGGAGGCACTCAAAAGATAAAATGATCGAGTTGCCGCTGACCCTTCATCAACACCACAAGGATCTGAAGAATTGACAAGTCAAAAGATTCACGAGCATAACTCAATGGAGGAGTTCATTCTAAGGGGGAGTTTGTTAACACACTACCTAAATGAAAAGGGAGTTTGTTGATACACTTTCTACTTACGAAGCGTGAAGACTTTGAAGATCCTCCGACATGAAAGACACAGAAGACGACCATCGCAGAAGACGAACCTCACGAGTAGCGTCCAAGGGGGAGATTGTTGGTACACTTTATGTGGACACGACTCGGCTCGGTTCGACTCGGCTCAGTTCGACTTGGTTTCGACTCGGTTAGGTCCGGCTCCAGCCCGACGTCACGACATTTCTCCGTCGTACGCCCCAGAGTTCGACACGCGAGGCACGGAACGCCGAAAGACTTTCCCGCAAACACATCACCATGACATCACCTTTGTGATGTCATGATGATGTCAAGCACTTTGTCCTATATTGAACTAAATGGTGAAAGTGTATAACAGAAGCATATCCGGGCTGTAATTCACCACATGGGCCGAAGATTTGTCTTGGGCCTTGACTTCATCTTGGGCTTCAACAACACATGACGAAACAGATATAGATTTAATATGTATATCGACGAAACAGGTGTGTTTCGTCGACTTTATGTGTTTCGCCGTAGTCATTTCCATTTCGTCAGTATGTGTGTCTGTTTTAGTATAAATACCATCTCAGTTTCACTTTGAAACAGAGATGAGTGCAGAGAGATCAGAAAATACTTGTAAAGAAACTCTGTCAAAATTCCGTCAAAACTGTGTTTGTATCAGTTTGTAATCGGTTCTCATCCCGTTAATCAATAGAGTGTGTTTCATTGGTTAATCCGTGTTATTTTATACACTTTGTTTGGTTTGCACCGTCACGGGGATTCCGCACCCGTTATCGTGTTCGTGATAAACAAGGATAGGTTTACGTTATCGATCCATCGGAAAAACGGACCTACAATTGGTATCAGAGCATTGGCTCTAATCCTTGTTTAAAACCAAATAAGTTTGGGTTTTATCAGGTGTCTTATTGTGATTTTTTTCAGATTTGTGTTCTTAAAAATTTATATATTTTCTGGAAAAAGTGGCTAAAATCAGTGTTTATCCCTATGTTTTGCTAAAGTTTGTTCAAAAACCTTGTTTGTTTGAATGTTTACATGTTACTAGCGGGTTTTTGTTGAAAGTTTTAAGCAATCTTGTGTTCGGAAAATTATTTGGTGACCGGAATTTTCAAATCTTCATCAAGTTCATCAACATATTCATAGTGTTCTTCAAAAATTACTTGGGTTTGATCCTTGTTGAAGTTTTATCAAGTGTTTGTTGATTATTAAAACATTCTTTGACTATTGTGTACAAAGCAAAATGATGATTTCAAATTGAAAAGAGTGAGCCGAAAGCATAGTTTGACAAATTGTGTTTTGTGTCAGAAGCAAGATAAGGTTTCAAGTAAATATCTCACAAATATCTATTTCTGTTTCGTCGCAAAAGTTCAGCATTCTGATTCGTCGCAAATAGTTCAGCATTCTGATTCGTCGCAAATAGTTCAGCTTTCTGTTTCGTCGCAAATAGTTCAGCATTCTGTTTCGTCGCAAATAGTTCAGCTTTCTGTTTCGTCGCAAAAAGTTCAGCATTCTGTTTCGTCGCAAATAGTTCAGCATTCTGTTTCGTCGCAAATAGTTCAGCTTTCTGTTTCGTCGCAAAAAGCTCAGCTTTCTGTTTCGTCGCAAAAAGTTCAGCTTTCAGTTTCGTCGCCTTATATCATCACAAGTGTTTCGTGGAAAGTGTTTCGTCGAGATACTTGTCAATTTTTAAACAGAAGACTTCCAAAAGTGTGATAACAGTCTGTTTTCAAGAGTGTGATCAGTTTTTCACATACATACATCAATTATGGGTTATACCGAAATGTATCGTAATGGAGGTTTTATCCCGCAATCAGCTCCACCTCCGGTCTTCGATCCGAGTGCCTATCAACTTCCAGCGCATTTGAGTGCTCAAGCTCAAGCTCAGCCTTATTCTGGAGGAGGTTTTATTCCTTATACACCTCCAGTTGCCAGTACTCAAGCTCAGCCTTATTCTGGAGGAGGTTTTATTCCTTATACACCTCCAGTTGTCACTACTCAACCTCAAGATTCCACAACACAACCTCAATTCGATCCAAGTGTCGATTGTGGTCCGGCCATACAGTTGGGAAACAGTGATCAAACAAGAACTGCGTTTTATGCTGAAATTGTCAAGAATGTCAGCGATGGTGAATCTTCAGGAAGTTATTACAGTTCAGAATCGGACGTCAAGGAGGGAATGGATTCTGAAGCTGATAATTTGTCCAATGATGCTAAGGAGAAATCTGACTTGATCAAGAAAGCTGATGCGACATCAAAAGAAATGGAGAAGATTCTCACTGAAGATGGATCTTTCTCTTCTCAGACTGCCTTTATGGCAAATGTCTCAGCTTCTACAAGTCAGGTAAAATCTGAAATTCTTATCAACTGTAGAGATTGTGAATATATGAAAAATGAATTTGATAGAATAAAACTTGAATGTGATACGATTCATATTCACAATCAGAGTTTAGTTGTTGAAATGGCTAAATGCAAGGAAGCGAATATGGCTCTAGTTAGAAATGAAAAAGAATTTAAATCTATGATTGAGACTCTAAAGAAAAATGTTTCCGAAGTGACAAAAACTGTTTATCATAAACAAGTTAGTATAAATGATTACATTAACATTGTTGAGGAAACTAAAAAGGAGTTAGCCATTGCAAAATGCGAGCATGATGCAATCAAGCAAAAGTTGGAGAGTTATTCTAACTCCCGATTTGTGCTCGATCACATCATCGACGTTCAACAACTAAAGGGAAACGTTAGTGGTGTTGGGTATAAGAAGTGTCCGCCCCCTTTGAGACATAATTATGCTTATATGCCCGATGAGGAAGAAATGCCACATTTTGAGCCAACTGTACCTCTTAATTATGAGGAAGTTACAACTGGCTTAGGGTTCAAAACGGACAATTCATCGGAGGGCTCATCTGATCGGAAAGAAAAGTCATCATGTGCTTCAAATCAAAGTCCTCCAATCATTGAGGACTATGATTCGTCCGATGATGAACCAGATGTGAGTGATGAGGATAAATCTCTTGAGAAGAACAAAGGAGTAGAAGTGCCTTTTGAGAATCACATTCTGTGTGATCCTCCTACTCCTGTTGTACACTCAACTGTTAAACAAGAGATAGATCCTATCACTGAGACAGTGTCTACCATTAAAAGTGATAACGTGTTGTATACTTTGGTCGGTGATAGTAAAATTTATTCAGACAAATATTTTCCAATCAAAAACGTCAATCAATCCTTGATTGATAAAGTGTTTGAAGATAATACAACTAAGTTTTTGGGAAAAGCGATCCCGAGAGTTTCAGTAACTCAGTGTGATCCGATTCCAAAAGCTGAAGTTAGAAGAAAATTTGGAAATCAAAAATCACCAACGAAGCAACAACCTATCGCTTTTAAGGGTAAACAACAACAACGAGCTCAAAAGCCCAAGGCTAAGGTTGAAACAAAAGGAGCTCGTTTCAAGAAGAAAAACAAAGACATTGAATTTGTGGCCTCCAAAGGTACTGATAAAGTGGAGACTTTTGAAAATAAGACAAATACTGATTTCGTTCAAAAAGTCAACATTTTGAAACGTAATAGTAATAACAATTACACTCAACACACAAATGGGTGTGAAGCTAGTACCTCTGGGTCTACAACTTCAACGTCAGGTCGTCGAACAGATTCTCCTAAGTTTGTTGAAAGGAGAACTTGTTTCAAATGTGGGAAGTTTGGGCATATCATTAAAGACTGCACAAACCCGCCCAAACCAAATTTTGTAGAAAGAGCACCACCTGAAAAGGTTCACCCACAACGTCGTTCTGTTTCACCAAAACATGATAAAAGAACTGTTAAAGAACAAGAAACAAAACAACGACGTCAAAACGTCAAAAAGGTTGAAAAGGCGTTAAAACCGAAGGTTGTCCTAACAAAATCTGTTGAATCAAATGTTAAATATGAAAAACAAAAACAGATTTGGAAACCAAAATCGGTAAATGTTTCAGGGGGAGCTCAATCTATTCCGAATCATCGGGAAATGGATGTCACAATCCTTGATGATGACGGACGACCCAAGTCTGTGAAGGCTTGGGTCCCCCTCTCCAACTAATCTCTGAGTGAGTGTGCAGGATGTTCCAGGAGGAACTATCGATAGTCATCGGATTGTTGATAGTGGAGTGTCCATGCACAAGATAGGCGACTCAAAGCTCAAAGATATTGTTATTTCTAGGAGTGGTTGCCTTTGATGGAGAGAAGAAGAAAAGGGAGACAGAATTGTCTGTCGAAAGAACTTGAAAGCTTCGACAAAATGAAAATCATTACAAAGTTTGATTGTTCAAGGCTTTAGTCGGGTCCCCAGGATAGATTCAAATCAAAATGTACGCACCTGCAGCACGTCTGAAGATTCATCATTCACAAAATGAACGTGCAGTGTACATTTCTTCTCGGTGTTAATGAAGAAAATGTGTTTGTTGAACAAACCAACCTGGTGTGCGGATGCCTTGGCGTGGATTGAAAAGTCGCACACTACTTCTCAAGACAAAGACCTTCGCTGGTGCAATGTGGAAGACCAGCCGGACCCAAAGGTCAGATTCCGTGCAATGTGGACACCGGGTGGATATCCAGTTTGGGAGAGCGTTCAGATTCCTTGCAATGCACGAAGCAGTTGCAGGATACGGTTTTAAATTTCTAATCTCTCCTATACTTGTCGATATTTGACCAGACAATGTTGTCATGGTCCGCACCGCTTACCGACATGCCAACTCATTTTCCCAAAATTCGATAAATCATTTCAGATTAAAATTAATTTTGGTAAACGGCATTGAGGTAAAACATGAGTTAACCGACATCGGAAAATCGTTTTTGTATATACCTTTGTGTCTTTTAAATTTATCTTAGTTTGTTGATTTTAGGGGGAGTAAATCCAAAATTTGAAAATTCAAAAACAGTGAAAAATTTCAAAACCCAAAAACAATAGAAAAACAAAAATGAGTTTCCTGGCGAGAAAAAGAGAAAATGATAGTAGATCAGTGGTCTGTTGAAACCTCTTCAAACTGAAATGCAAAATGAAAAATGTTAAGCAGCTCTATATAAGATGTATCGATAGGCTCACAATCATATTAAAGTGTGCAGGGTGATATAAACCTTAAATCGACTGAAGACCAGGTGGGAACCACACATTGGCATATGGTCTTAGTACCGAAATCTCCTTTGAGAGATTGCCGAGGTTCTGAGATATTCGGTCTTTATGCTGTCTTATCATCTGGGTATCATGGTTGTATCAAACCGTAAAAATAACGGAGACGAAGTCTAAGATCTTCCATGATACTATACATACGTGTACATACTGCATTCGACCTCAATAAGTGATCAACAATCACATGTCCAAACAAAATAAGTGATAAATTATCACAGATTCTTTGCGGGAGTCAAGTTCGTCTCTCTGCTGTACGAAAGTACTGACCTGTTCACGGACTTGCTCCTGTGCCCTCATGCATATGAAAATCAAGTTCCTCATCAATAAGTGATTCTATCACATAGGGCTTGTTTTCAATCAAAATAAGTGAGTTTCTCACATTTTTATACGGTCAAACAGATGATAATCGGTATACTCACCGGTAAGATGAACTCTCGTGCATACCTTGATACGGGAATGTGTCGTGTGTGGATGAACACCGGTCGGTAAGTATAAATCATACCTTAACGTATCCCCTCGCCATGATTACATCTGATAAGTTGAGCTTATGTGGACAACAATACCGATAATCGTTATAGGATGCTTATCTAAATGTTAACTATAAGAACAAAAAGAGCGTTTTGGCATGACCGTACACTGATATGATTCTCTTACCCTCGAAACTCGCAAAAAGAATGTCTGTAGATATTTATTTACTGCTTTCAGTTTCTGTATCTTTGTATATATTTATTTATTGCTTTCCGTCTTTACATTTGAAAAATGAAAAATCCCAAAAAGATTTTAGGTGTGTTTTAATATAAACTTTATAAAATCCAAAAAGATTTTGCTTCTAGTTTATTTTTGCTTGACTGATGTTGGAACTCGAGTCTATCCTACCCAAAATCCTGATTGTAAGCCGGAAAACAATTGCACCTTCATAAACAGTCGAAGTTAACGAGTTTTGAAAGTTAAAGGAATAAAATTGAACAATTTTTAAACTTTCAAACTGTTGTCGGTTGGTGTTTGATTGAGATTTGATCTCATATGTGTCGTTTGTTAAATGTTAACTATACTCCAAGCGGTTGTTCTCATTATGCGTTTAGCTTTCTTGCATGTGCAGATGCTAAAGGCGAGGAAAACATGTTAGATGACAAGCTTTGGAATGAAGACACGAAGTGGAGGCACTCAAAAGATAAAATGATCGAGTTGCCGCTGACCCTTCATCAACACCACAAGGATCTGAAGAATTGACAAGTCAAAAGATTCACGAGCATAACTCAATGGAGAGTTCATTCTAAGGGGGAGTTTGTTAACACACTACCTAAATGAAAAGGGAGTTTGTTGATACACTTTCTACTTACGAAGCGTGAAGACTTTGAAGATCCTCCGACATGAAAGACACAGAAGACGAACCATCGCAGAAGACGAACCTCACGAGTAGCGTCCAAGGGGGAGATTGTTGGTACACTTTATGTGGACACGACTCGGCTCGGTTCGACTCGGCTCAGTTCGACTTGGTTTCGACTCGGTTAGGTCCGGCTCCAGCCCGACGTCACGACATTTCTCCGTCGTACGCCCCAGAGTTCGACACGCGAGGCACGGAACGCCGAAAGACTTTCCCGCAAACACATCACCATGACATCACCTTTGTGATGTCATGATGATGTCAAGCACTTTGTCCTATATTGAACTAAATGGTGAAAGTGTATAACAGAAGCATATCCGGGCTGTAATTCACCACATGGGCCGAAGATTTGTCTTGGGCCTTGACTTCATCTTGGGCTTCAACAACACATGACGAAACAGATATAGATTTAATATGTATATCGACGAAACAGGTGTGTTTCGTCGACTTTATGTGTTTCGCCGTAGTCATTTCCATTTCGTCAGTATGTGTGTCTGTTTTAGTATAAATACCATCTCAGTTTCACTTTGAAACAGAGATGAGTGCAGAGAGATCAGAAAATACTTGTAAAGAAACTCTGTCAAAATTCCGTCAAAACTGTGTTTGTATCAGTTTGTAATCGGTTCTCATCCCGTTAATCAATAGAGTGTGTTTCATTGGTTAATCCGTGTTATTTTATACACTTTGTTTGGTTTGCACCGTCACGGGGATTCCGCACCCGTTATCGTGTTCGTGATAAACAAGGATAGGTTTACGTTATCGATCCATCGGAAAAACGGACCTACAATTGGTATCAGAGCATTGGCTCTAATCCTTGTTTAAAACCAAATAAGTTTGGGTTTTTATCAGGTGTCTTATTGTGATTTTTTTCAGATTTGTGTTCTTAAAAATTTATATATTTTCTGGAAAAAGTGGCTAAAATCAGTGTTTATCCCTATGTTTTGCTAAAAGTTTGTTCAAAAACCTTGTTTGTTTGAATGTTTACATGTTACTAGCGGGTTTTTGTTGAAAGTTTTAAGCAATCTTGTGTTCGGAAAATTATTTGGTGACCGGAATTTTCAAATCTTCATCAAGTTCATCAACATATTCATAGTGTTCTTCAAAAATTACTTGGGTTTGATCCTTGTTGAAGTTTTATCAAGTGTTTGTTGATTATTAAAACATTCTTTGACTATTGTGTACAAAGCAAAATGATGATTTCAAATTGAAAAGAGTGAGCCGAAAGCATAGTTTGACAAATTGTGTTTTGTGTCAGAAGCAAGATAAGGTTCAAGTAAATATCTCACAAATATCTATTTCTGTTTCGTCGCAAAAGTTCAGCATTCTGATTCGTCGCAAATAGTTCAGCATTCTGATTCGTCGCAAATAGTTCAGCTTTCTGTTTCGTCGCAAATAGTTCAGCATTCTGTTTCGTCGCAAATAGTTCAGCTTTCTGTTTCGTCGCAAAAAGTTCAGCATTCTGTTTCGTCGCAAATAGTTCAGCATTCTGTTTCGTCGCAAATAGTTCAGCTTTCTGTTTCGTCGCAAAAAGCTCAGCTTTCTGTTTCGTCGCAAAAAGTTCAGCTTTCAGTTTCGTCGCCTTATATCATCACAAGTGTTTCGTGGAAAGTGTTTCGTCGAGATACTTGTCAATTTTTAAACAGAAGACTTCCAAAAGTGTGATAACAGTCTGTTTTCAAGAGTGTGATCAGTTTTTCACATACATACATCAATTATGGGTTATACCGAAATGTATCGTAATGGAGGTTTTATCCCGCAATCAGCTCCACCTCCGGTCTTCGATCCGAGTGCCTATCAACTTCCAGCGCATTTGAGTGCTCAAGCTCAAGCTCAGCCTTATTCTGGAGGAGGTTTTATTCCTTATACACCTCCAGTTGCCAGTACTCAAGCTCAGCCTTATTCTGGAGGAGGTTTTATTCCTTATACACCTCCAGTTGTCACTACTCAACCTCAAGATTCCACAACACAACCTCAATTCGATCCAAGTGTCGATTGTGGTCCGGCCATACAGTTGGGAAACAGTGATCAAACAAGAACTGCGTTTTATGCTGAAATTGTCAAGAATGTCAGCGATGGTGAATCTTCAGGAAGTTATTACAGTTCAGAATCGGACGTCAAGGAGGGAATGGATTCTGAAGCTGATAATTTGTCCAATGATGCTAAGGAGAAATCTGACTTGATCAAGAAAGCTGATGCGACATCAAAAGAAATGGAGAAGATTCTCACTGAAGATGGATCTTTCTCTTCTCAGACTGCCTTTATGGCAAATGTCTCAGCTTCTACAAGTCAGGTAAAATCTGAAATTCTTATCAACTGTAGAGATTGTGAATATATGAAAAATGAATTTGATAGAATAAAACTTGAATGTGATACGATTCATATTCACAATCAGAGTTTAGTTGTTGAAATGGCTAAATGCAAGGAAGCGAATATGGCTCTAGTTAGAAATGAAAAAGAATTTAAATCTATGATTGAGACTCTAAAGAAAAATGTTTCCGAAGTGACAAAAACTGTTTATCATAAACAAGTTAGTATAAATGATTACATTAACATTGTTGAGGAAACTAAAAAGGAGTTAGCCATTGCAAAATGCGAGCATGATGCAATCAAGCAAAAGTTGGAGAGTTATTCTAACTCCCAATTTGTGCTCGATCACATCATCGACGTTCAACAACTAAAGGGAAACGTTAGTGGTGTTGGGTATAAGAAGTGTCCGCCCCCTTTGAGACATAATTATGCTTATATGCCCGATGAGGAAGAAATGCCACGTTTTGAGCCAACTGTACCTCTTAATTATGAGGAAGTTACAACTGGCTTAGGGTTCAAAACGGACAATTCATCGGAGGGCTCATCTGATCGGAAAGAAAAGTCATCATGTGCTTCAAATCAAAGTCCTCCAATCATTGAGGACTATGATTCGTCCGATGATGAACCAGATGTGAGTGATGAGGATAAATCTCTTGAGAAGAACAAAGGAGTAGAAGTGCCTTTTGAGAATCACATTCTGTGTGATCCTCCTACTCCTGTTGTACACTCAACTGTTAAACAAGAGATAGATCCTATCACTGAGACAGTGTCTACCATTAAAAGTGATAACGTGTTGTATACTTTGGTCGGTGATAGTAAAATTTATTCAGACAAATATTTTCCAATCAAAAACGTCAATCAATCCTTGATTGATAAAGTGTTTGAAGATAATACAACTAAGTTTTTGGGAAAAGCGATCCCGAGAGTTTCAGTAACTCAGTGTGATCCGATTCCAAAAGCTGAAGTTAGAAGAAAATTTGGAAATCAAAAATCACCAACGAAGCAACAACCTATCGCTTTTAAGGGTAAACAACAACAACGAGCTCAAAAGCCCAAGGCTAAGGTTGAAACAAAAGGAGCTCGTTTCAAGAAGAAAAACAAAGACATTGAATTTGTGGCCTCCAAAGGTACTGATAAAGTGGAGACTTTTGAAAATAAGACAAATACTGATTTCGTTCAAAAAGTCAACATTTTGAAACGTAATAGTAATAACAATTACACTCAACACACAAATGGGTGTGAAGCTAGTACCTCTGGGTCTACAACTTCAACGTCAGGTCGTCGAACAGATTCTCCTAAGTTTGTTGAAAGGAGAACTTGTTTCAAATGTGGGAAGTTTGGGCATATCATTAAAGACTGCACAAACTCGCCCAAACCAAATTTTGTAGAAAGAGCACCACCTGAAAAGGTTCACCCACAACGTCGTTCTGTTTCACCAAAACATGATAAAAGAACTGTTAAAGAACAAGAAACAAAACAACGACGTCAAAACGTCAAAAAGGTTGAAAAGGCGTTAAAACCGAAGGTTGTCCTAACAAAATCTGTTGAATCAAATGTTAAATATGAAAAACAAAAACAGATTTGGAAACCAAAATCGGTAAATGTTTCAGGGGGAGCTCAATCTATTCCGAATCATCGGGAAATGGATGTCACAATCCTTGATGATGACGGACGACCCAAGTCTGTGAAGGCTTGGGTCCCCCTCTCCAACTAATCTCTGAGTGAGTGTGCAGGATGTTCCAGGAGGAACTATCGATAGTCATCGGATTGTTGATAGTGGAGTGTCCATGCACAAGATAGGCGACTCAAAGCTCAAAGATATTGTTATTTCTAGGAGTGGTTGCCTTTGATGGAGAGAAGAAGAAAAGGGAGACAGAATTGTCTGTCGAAAGAACTTGAAAGCTTCGACAAAATGAAAATCATTACAAAGTTTGATTGTTCAAGGCTTTAGTCGGGTCCCCAGGATAGATTCAAATCAAAATGTACGCACCTGCAGCACGTCTGAAGATTCATCATTCACAAAATGAACGTGCAGTGTACATTTCTTCTCGGTGTTAATGAAGAAAATGTGTTTGTTGAACAAACCAACCTGGTGTGCGGATGCCTTGGCGTGGATTGAAAAGTCGCACACTACTTCTCAAGACAAAGACCTTCGCTGGTGCAATGTGGAAGACCAGCCGGACCCAAAGGTCAGATTCCGTGCAATGTGGACACCGGGTGGATATCCAGTTTGGGAGAGCGTTCAGATTCCTTGCAATGCACGAAGCAGTTGCAGGATACGGTTTTAAATTTCTAATCTCTCCTATACTTGTCGATATTTGACCAGACAATGTTGTCATGGTCCGCACCGCTTACCGACATGCCAACTCATTTTCCCAAAATTCGATAAATCATTTCAGATTAAAATTAATTTTGGTAAACGGCATTGAGGTAAAACATGAGTTAACCGACATCGGAAAATCGTTTTTGTATATACCTTTGTGTCTTTTAAATTTATCTTAGTTTGTTGATTTTAGGGGGAGTAAATCCAAAATTTGAAAATTCAAAAACAGTGAAAAATTTCAAAACCCAAAAACAATAGAAAAACAAAAATGAGTTTCCTGGCGAGAAAAAGAGAAAATGATAGTAGATCAGTGGTCTGTTGAAACCTCTTCAAACTGAAATGCAAAATGAAAAATGTTAAGCAGCTCTATATAAGATGTATCGATAGGCTCACAATCATATTAAAGTGTGCAGGGTGATATAAACCTTAAATCGACTGAAGACCAGGTGGGAACCACACATTGGCATATGGTCTTAGTACCGAAATCTCCTTTGAGAGATTGCCGAGGTTCTGAGATATTCGGTCTTTATGCTGTCTTATCATCTGGGTATCATGGTTGTATCAAACCGTAAAAATAACGGAGACGAAGTCTAAGATCTTCCATGATACTATACATACGTGTACATACTGCATTCGACCTCAATAAGTGATCAACAATCACATGTCCAAACAAAATAAGTGATAAATTATCACAGATTCTTTGCGGGAGTCAAGTTCGTCTCTCTGCTGTACGAAAGTACTGACCTGTTCACGGACTTGCTCCTGTGCCCTCATGCATATGAAAATCAAGTTCCTCATCAATAAGTGATTCTATCACATAGGGCTTGTTTTCAATCAAAATAAGTGAGTTTCTCACATTTTTATACGGTCAAACAGATGATAATCGGTATACTCACCGGTAAGATGAACTCTCGTGCATACCTTGATACGGGAATGTGTCGTGTGTGGATGAACACCGGTCGGTAAGTATAAATCATACCTTAACGTATCCCCTCGCCATGATTACATCTGATAAGTTGAGCTTATGTGGACAACAATACCGATAATCGTTATAGGATGCTTATCTAAATGTTAACTATAAGAACAAAAAGAGCGTTTTGGCATGACCGTACACTGATATGATTCTCTTACCCTCGAAACTCGCAAAAAGAATGTCTGTAGATATTTATTTACTGCTTTCAGTTTCTGTATCTTTGTATATATTTATTTATTGCTTTCCGTCTTTACATTTGAAAAATGAAAAATCCCAAAAAGATTTTAGGTGTGTTTTAATATAAACTTTATAAAATCCAAAAAGATTTTGCTTCTAGTTTATTTTTGCTTGACTGATGTTGGAACTCGAGTCTATCCTACCCAAAATCCTGATTGTAAGCCGGAAAACAATTGCACCTTCATAAACAGTCGAAGTTAACGAGTTTTGAAAGTTAAAGGAATAAAATTGAACAATTTTTAAACTTTCAAACTGTTGTCGGTTGGTGTTTGATTGAGATTTGATCTCATATGTGTCGTTTGTTTAAATGTTAACTATACTCCAAGCGGTTGTTCTCATTATGCGTTTAGCTTTCTTGCATGTGCAGATGCTAAAGGCGAGGAAAACATGTTAGATGACAAGCTTTGGAATGAAGACACGAAGTGGAGGCACTCAAAAGATAAAATGATCGAGTTGCCGCTGACCCTTCATCAACACCACAAGGATCTGAAGAATTGACAAGTCAAAAGATTCACGAGCATAACTCAATGGAGAGTTCATTCTAAGGGGGAGTTTGTTAACACACTACCTAAATGAAAAGGGAGTTTGTTGATACACTTTCTACTTACGAAGCGTGAAGACTTTGAAGATCCTCCGACATGAAAGACACAGAAGACGAACCATCGCAGAAGACGAACCTCACGAGTAGCGTCCAAGGGGGAGATTGTTGGTACACTTTATGTGGACACGACTCGGCTCGGTTCGACTCGGCTCAGTTCGACTTGGTTTCGACTCGGTTAGGTCCGGCTCCAGCCCGACGTCACGACATTTCTCCGTCGTACGCCCCAGAGTTCGACACGCGAGGCACGGAACGCCGAAAGACTTTCCCGCAAACACATCACCATGACATCACCTTTGTGATGTCATGATGATGTCAAGCACTTTGTCCTATATTGAACTAAATGGTGAAAGTGTATAACAGAAGCATATCCGGGCTGTAATTCACCACATGGGCCGAAGATTTGTCTTGGGCCTTGACTTCATCTTGGGCTTCAACAACACATGACGAAACAGATATAGATTTAATATGTATATCGACGAAACAGGTGTGTTTCGTCGACTTTATGTGTTTCGCCGTAGTCATTTCCATTTCGTCAGTATGTGTGTCTGTTTTAGTATAAATACCATCTCAGTTTCACTTTGAAACAGAGATGAGTGCAGAGAGATCAGAAAATACTTGTAAAGAAACTCTGTCAAAATTCCGTCAAAACTGTGTTTGTATCAGTTTGTAATCGGTTCTCATCCCGTTAATCAATAGAGTGTGTTTCATTGGTTAATCCGTGTTATTTTATACACTTTGTTTGGTTTGCACCGTCACGGGGATTCCGCACCCGTTATCGTGTTCGTGATAAACAAGGATAGGTTTACGTTATCGATCCATCGGAAAAACGGACCTACAATTGGTATCAGAGCATTGGCTCTAATCCTTGTTTAAAACCAAATAAGTTTGGGTTTTTATCAGGTGTCTTATTGTGATTTTTTTCAGATTTGTGTTCTTAAAAATTTATATATTTTCTGGAAAAAGTGGCTAAAATCAGTGTTTATCCCTATGTTTTGCTAAAAGTTTGTTCAAAAACCTTGTTTGTTTGAATGTTTACATGTTACTAGCGGGTTTTTGTTGAAAGTTTTAAGCAATCTTGTGTTCGGAAAATTATTTGGTGACCGGAATTTTCAAATCTTCATCAAGTTCATCAACATATTCATAGTGTTCTTCAAAAATTACTTGGGTTTGATCCTTGTTGAAGTTTTATCAAGTGTTTGTTGATTATTAAAACATTCTTTGACTATTGTGTACAAAGCAAAATGATGATTTCAAATTGAAAAGAGTGAGCCGAAAGCATAGTTTGACAAATTGTGTTTTGTGTCAGAAGCAAGATAAGGTTCAAGTAAATATCTCACAAATATCTATTTCTGTTTCGTCGCAAAAGTTCAGCATTCTGATTCGTCGCAAATAGTTCAGCATTCTGATTCGTCGCAAATAGTTCAGCTTTCTGTTTCGTCGCAAATAGTTCAGCATTCTGTTTCGTCGCAAATAGTTCAGCTTTCTGTTTCGTCGCAAAAAGTTCAGCATTCTGTTTCGTCGCAAATAGTTCAGCATTCTGTTTCGTCGCAAATAGTTCAGCTTTCTGTTTCGTCGCAAAAAGCTCAGCTTTCTGTTTCGTCGCAAAAAGTTCAGCTTTCAGTTTCGTCGCCTTATATCATCACAAGTGTTTCGTGGAAAGTGTTTCGTCGAGATACTTGTCAATTTTTAAACAGAAGACTTCCAAAAGTGTGATAACAGTCTGTTTTCAAGAGTGTGATCAGTTTTTCACATACATACATCAATTATGGGTTATACCGAAATGTATCGTAATGGAGGTTTTATCCCGCAATCAGCTCCACCTCCGGTCTTCGATCCGAGTGCCTATCAACTTCCAGCGCATTTGAGTGCTCAAGCTCAAGCTCAGCCTTATTCTGGAGGAGGTTTTATTCCTTATACACCTCCAGTTGCCAGTACTCAAGCTCAGCCTTATTCTGGAGGAGGTTTTATTCCTTATACACCTCCAGTTGTCACTACTCAACCTCAAGATTCCACAACACAACCTCAATTCGATCCAAGTGTCGATTGTGGTCCGGCCATACAGTTGGGAAACAGTGATCAAACAAGAACTGCGTTTTATGCTGAAATTGTCAAGAATGTCAGCGATGGTGAATCTTCAGGAAGTTATTACAGTTCAGAATCGGACGTCAAGGAGGGAATGGATTCTGAAGCTGATAATTTGTCCAATGATGCTAAGGAGAAATCTGACTTGATCAAGAAAGCTGATGCGACATCAAAAGAAATGGAGAAGATTCTCACTGAAGATGGATCTTTCTCTTCTCAGACTGCCTTTATGGCAAATGTCTCAGCTTCTACAAGTCAGGTAAAATCTGAAATTCTTATCAACTGTAGAGATTGTGAATATATGAAAAATGAATTTGATAGAATAAAACTTGAATGTGATACGATTCATATTCACAATCAGAGTTTAGTTGTTGAAATGGCTAAATGCAAGGAAGCGAATATGGCTCTAGTTAGAAATGAAAAAGAATTTAAATCTATGATTGAGACTCTAAAGAAAAATGTTTCCGAAGTGACAAAAACTGTTTATCATAAACAAGTTAGTATAAATGATTACATTAACATTGTTGAGGAAACTAAAAAGGAGTTAGCCATTGCAAAATGCGAGCATGATGCAATCAAGCAAAAGTTGGAGAGTTATTCTAACTCCCAATTTGTGCTCGATCACATCATCGACGTTCAACAACTAAAGGGAAACGTTAGTGGTGTTGGGTATAAGAAGTGTCCGCCCCCTTTGAGACATAATTATGCTTATATGCCCGATGAGGAAGAAATGCCACGTTTTGAGCCAACTGTACCTCTTAATTATGAGGAAGTTACAACTGGCTTAGGGTTCAAAACGGACAATTCATCGGAGGGCTCATCTGATCGGAAAGAAAAGTCATCATGTGCTTCAAATCAAAGTCCTCCAATCATTGAGGACTATGATTCGTCCGATGATGAACCAGATGTGAGTGATGAGGATAAATCTCTTGAGAAGAACAAAGGAGTAGAAGTGCCTTTTGAGAATCACATTCTGTGTGATCCTCCTACTCCTGTTGTACACTCAACTGTTAAACAAGAGATAGATCCTATCACTGAGACAGTGTCTACCATTAAAAGTGATAACGTGTTGTATACTTTGGTCGGTGATAGTAAAATTTATTCAGACAAATATTTTCCAATCAAAAACGTCAATCAATCCTTGATTGATAAAGTGTTTGAAGATAATACAACTAAGTTTTTGGGAAAAGCGATCCCGAGAGTTTCAGTAACTCAGTGTGATCCGATTCCAAAAGCTGAAGTTAGAAGAAAATTTGGAAATCAAAAATCACCAACGAAGCAACAACCTATCGCTTTTAAGGGTAAACAACAACAACGAGCTCAAAAGCCCAAGGCTAAGGTTGAAACAAAAGGAGCTCGTTTCAAGAAGAAAAACAAAGACATTGAATTTGTGGCCTCCAAAGGTACTGATAAAGTGGAGACTTTTGAAAATAAGACAAATACTGATTTCGTTCAAAAAGTCAACATTTTGAAACGTAATAGTAATAACAATTACACTCAACACACAAATGGGTGTGAAGCTAGTACCTCTGGGTCTACAACTTCAACGTCAGGTCGTCGAACAGATTCTCCTAAGTTTGTTGAAAGGAGAACTTGTTTCAAATGTGGGAAGTTTGGGCATATCATTAAAGACTGCACAAACTCGCCCAAACCAAATTTTGTAGAAAGAGCACCACCTGAAAAGGTTCACCCACAACGTCGTTCTGTTTCACCAAAACATGATAAAAGAACTGTTAAAGAACAAGAAACAAAACAACGACGTCAAAACGTCAAAAAGGTTGAAAAGGCGTTAAAACCGAAGGTTGTCCTAACAAAATCTGTTGAATCAAATGTTAAATATGAAAAACAAAAACAGATTTGGAAACCAAAATCGGTAAATGTTTCAGGGGGAGCTCAATCTATTCCGAATCATCGGGAAATGGATGTCACAATCCTTGATGATGACGGACGACCCAAGTCTGTGAAGGCTTGGGTCCCCCTCTCCAACTAATCTCTGAGTGAGTGTGCAGGATGTTCCAGGAGGAACTATCGATAGTCATCGGATTGTTGATAGTGGAGTGTCCATGCACAAGATAGGCGACTCAAAGCTCAAAGATATTGTTATTTCTAGGAGTGGTTGCCTTTGATGGAGAGAAGAAGAAAAGGGAGACAGAATTGTCTGTCGAAAGAACTTGAAAGCTTCGACAAAATGAAAATCATTACAAAGTTTGATTGTTCAAGGCTTTAGTCGGGTCCCCAGGATAGATTCAAATCAAAATGTACGCACCTGCAGCACGTCTGAAGATTCATCATTCACAAAATGAACGTGCAGTGTACATTTCTTCTCGGTGTTAATGAAGAAAATGTGTTTGTTGAACAAACCAACCTGGTGTGCGGATGCCTTGGCGTGGATTGAAAAGTCGCACACTACTTCTCAAGACAAAGACCTTCGCTGGTGCAATGTGGAAGACCAGCCGGACCCAAAGGTCAGATTCCGTGCAATGTGGACACCGGGTGGATATCCAGTTTGGGAGAGCGTTCAGATTCCTTGCAATGCACGAAGCAGTTGCAGGATACGGTTTTAAATTTCTAATCTCTCCTATACTTGTCGATATTTGACCAGACAATGTTGTCATGGTCCGCACCGCTTACCGACATGCCAACTCATTTTCCCAAAATTCGATAAATCATTTCAGATTAAAATTAATTTTGGTAAACGGCATTGAGGTAAAACATGAGTTAACCGACATCGGAAAATCGTTTTTGTATATACCTTTGTGTCTTTTAAATTTATCTTAGTTTGTTGATTTTAGGGGGAGTAAATCCAAAATTTGAAAATTCAAAAACAGTGAAAAATTTCAAAACCCAAAAACAATAGAAAAACAAAAATGAGTTTCCTGGCGAGAAAAAGAGAAAATGATAGTAGATCAGTGGTCTGTTGAAACCTCTTCAAACTGAAATGCAAAATGAAAAATGTTAAGCAGCTCTATATAAGATGTATCGATAGGCTCACAATCATATTAAAGTGTGCAGGGTGATATAAACCTTAAATCGACTGAAGACCAGGTGGGAACCACACATTGGCATATGGTCTTAGTACCGAAATCTCCTTTGAGAGATTGCCGAGGTTCTGAGATATTCGGTCTTTATGCTGTCTTATCATCTGGGTATCATGGTTGTATCAAACCGTAAAAATAACGGAGACGAAGTCTAAGATCTTCCATGATACTATACATACGTGTACATACTGCATTCGACCTCAATAAGTGATCAACAATCACATGTCCAAACAAAATAAGTGATAAATTATCACAGATTCTTTGCGGGAGTCAAGTTCGTCTCTCTGCTGTACGAAAGTACTGACCTGTTCACGGACTTGCTCCTGTGCCCTCATGCATATGAAAATCAAGTTCCTCATCAATAAGTGATTCTATCACATAGGGCTTGTTTTCAATCAAAATAAGTGAGTTTCTCACATTTTTATACGGTCAAACAGATGATAATCGGTATACTCACCGGTAAGATGAACTCTCGTGCATACCTTGATACGGGAATGTGTCGTGTGTGGATGAACACCGGTCGGTAAGTATAAATCATACCTTAACGTATCCCCTCGCCATGATTACATCTGATAAGTTGAGCTTATGTGGACAACAATACCGATAATCGTTATAGGATGCTTATCTAAATGTTAACTATAAGAACAAAAAGAGCGTTTTGGCATGACCGTACACTGATATGATTCTCTTACCCTCGAAACTCGCAAAAAGAATGTCTGTAGATATTTATTTACTGCTTTCAGTTTCTGTATCTTTGTATATATTTATTTATTGCTTTCCGTCTTTACATTTGAAAAATGAAAAATCTCAAAAAGATTTTAGGTGTGTTTTAATATAAACTTTATAAAATCCAAAAAGATTTTGCTTCTAGTTTATTTTTGCTTGACTGATGTTGGAACTCGAGTCTATCCTACCCAAAATCCTGATTGTAAGCCGGAAAACAATTGCACCTTCATAAACAGTCGAAGTTAACGAGTTTTGAAAGTTAAAGGAATAAAATTGAACAATTTTTAAACTTTCAAACTGTTGTCGGTTGGTGTTTGATTGAGATTTGATCTCATATGTGTCGTTTGTTTAAATGTTAACTATACTCCAAGCGGTTGTTCTCATTATGCGTTTAGCTTTCTTGCATGTGCAGATGCTAAAGGCGAGGAAAACATGTTAGATGACAAGCTTTGGAATGAAGACACGAAGTGGAGGCACTCAAAAGATAAAATGATCGAGTTGCCGCTGACCCTTCATCAACACCACAAGGATCTGAAGAATTGACAAGTCAAAAGATTCACGAGCATAACTCAATGGAGAGTTCATTCTAAGGGGGAGTTTGTTAACACACTACCTAAATGAAAAGGGAGTTTGTTGATACACTTTCTACTTACGAAGCGTGAAGACTTTGAAGATCCTCCGACATGAAAGACACAGAAGACGAACCATCGCAGAAGACGAACCTCACGAGTAGCGTCCAAGGGGGAGATTGTTGGTACACTTTATGTGGACACGACTCGGCTCGGTTCGACTCGGCTCAGTTCGACTTGGTTTCGACTCGGTTAGGTCCGGCTCCAGCCCGACGTCACGACATTTCTCCGTCGTACGCCCCAGAGTTCGACACGCGAGGCACGGAACGCCGAAAGACTTTCCCGCAAACACATCACCATGACATCACCTTTGTGATGTCATGATGATGTCAAGCACTTTGTCCTATATTGAACTAAATGGTGAAAGTGTATAACAGAAGCATATCCGGGCTGTAATTCACCACATGGGCCGAAGATTTGTCTTGGGCCTTGACTTCATCTTGGGCTTCAACAACACATGACGAAACAGATATAGATTTAATATGTATATCGACGA